>JASTWP010001901.1:885000-934864 GCA_030770255.1 Temnothorax ravouxi
TTGTTTTCTCTACTATACAGCCGGACTCGGTTTACAAACTCATCTTTAATGGACCTCTTCACTCCTACGCGTCTGGCTATGATGGCATCCCGCTTTATGTTCTTCGTATTGCTTGGCCCATTATCTCTCAGTGGCTCATTCCTCTTTTTAATCGTTCACTTAATGATTCCATATTTCCTTCATCTTGGAAGCGTGCGTTGATTCGCCCTCTCTCAAAGATTCGCACTCCACTGTCACCGTCTGATACGCGACCTATTGCCAACCTTCCTGAAATGTCAAAAATTCTTGAACGCTTGGTGGCCTCACAGATCTCCGACTATTTGAATGAACATAACCTGCTGAATCCCAGATTGTCTGCGTATCGTTCCGGTTTCAATACGCAATCTGCTCTTTTACGTGTCTGTGATGACATTAGAATGGGAATTGATAAAAGACTCATTACAGTCATGATTCTATTTGACTTCAGTAAAGCGTTTGATACGGTCCCACATCTTCGTTTGCTTATCAAACTGAAAGAAATCGGTTTTTCTGATGAGGTTCTCGCGTGGATTTTTTCTTACCTTACTGGTCGCTCTCAGGCTGTATTTGATGATGAAGGTAATTTTTCTGAGTGGCTTTTCACGTCGACTGGTGTCCCTCAGGGCTCTGTACTTGGCCCACTTTTATTTGCTCTTTATATAAATGATATCGGCAGTTTCCTGTCTTTTGTCTGTCATATGTTGTTCGCTGATGTACAAATTTATCTCCAGTGTACTCGCGCCGACATTCTGCATGGTCTTGAGTTGATTTCAAGGGATGCAAATGCTATTTTCGACTATGCTACGTTAAATGGTCTTAAGCTCAATCCTGCAAAGTCTAAGGTACTTGTATTTGGTAGTCAGGCTTATATCAATGATATCGACCTCCATTGTTTACCTCCTATTATTGTTAACCATACGCCTTTACCCTTTGTAAATGAAGCTAAGAATTTGGGTGTAATTTTTACATCTAATCTATCCTGGAAAAAGCATATCTTGCACGTCTCTCAAAAGGTGCATTATTCTTTGTACAAGCTTAAGTTTAACAAAAACTCTTTGTCCACAAGGTTAAGGATAAGGCTGGTTTTGGCTTTAATTATGCCGCACATTGACTACTGCTGCCTAGTCTATCATGGTTTGACTGGAGAACTGAACACCTTGTTACAGAGACTTGTGAATTGTTGCATTCGCTTTATATTTGATCTCAAGCGTGACGAACATATTACTCCGTTCAGGCGACAATTGGGGTGGCTTACAGTTGAAAACAGGAGGTTATACTTTCTTGGCTGTCAAATGTTTCGAATACTTTACATGCGCTCTCCCTCGTATCTTCGTGACAATTTCGCTTTGCTTGATCCGCAGTTGAGGAGATCTGACCGCCGTCTTGTTGCATCCCAAACCTTTCAAATTCCTTGCCATAGAACTACCACCTATAGAAACTCCTTTCATCTTTCAGCTATATATTTTTGGCATTCTCTTCCTATTAATATTACCTCTGCTTCTTCATTTGTCTCCTTCAAAGGTCTTCTCAAAGCGTATCTGTTAGCACGTGAAGTTGCATGATATCGATTGCTGGCGCGAGGCTTTTGATGGTGTCTTTCCCTCTTATCAGCTTGTAAGTTATATTGCGTTTTATTCTTGATATTAGTTTTAGTTTAACTGTACTTACATTGTTCCTATTTTTAAGTTGCGTTAGTTCTAGTTCTTTTACAGTGTATATTGTTGTAATTGCTATTAAGTTGTGCTCTACACTTAACTGATTTGTGCAAGTGAGAGCATGCACTTTTGTTATCTTTTTTTCTTTTTTTGTATTGTTAATCTTTGCCCTTTAGTTTTTCTTGGGCATAATAAATTATATCTATCTATCTATCTATCTCCCTCTCTCCCCCTCTCTCCCTCTCTCTCCCTCTCTCTCCCCCTCTCTCCCTTTCTCTCCCCCTCTCTCCCTCTCTCTAATTCTACCCCTACTTCATATATTTTTAGTAAAAATTCGGTCCACTAACGAATGTGATTCGGTCAATTTCCCGAAAAATTGGAAAAATTACAAAAATCGGTTTCCAGAAAATCGGTAGCGAAAAACTATACACTTTATGGCACTCCCCGGGAAATTCTACCCCTGTTTCATATACAATTCTTTGAAATTTGGTCGATTATTTCCCGAATTCGGTAGATTATTTCCCGAAAAATTAAAAAAATCGATTTCCAGAAAATCGGTAGCAAAAAATTGGCCGCGACATTTTCATCCCCGGAAAATTCTACCCCTATTTCATATACTTTTGGTAAAAATTCGGTCTACTAACGAATGAGTAGTTCGCGTACATACATACATACATACATACAGACGACGGTACTTATATATATAAATGATATATAGATATATATATATATACATATAAATACTGTAAAATTGTTAAAAATATTATATCTGACGTTTTGCTCAAGTTTTACTTACTTCCTGTTAGTATTATAGTTTTTATGATGTAAGTACAGTATGACAAGTATGACAACGTGCTTTTTAGAATTTTCTTAGTGTTTTATATAAGATATTCTTCAAACATTACACTATTTTTAACTCGATCAGCTTGTCGTTCTATTAATATTGGTTAGGATAAAAGTATTCAGTACGTCGCCGATTCGTTTTACTATAGCAATCGTATAATACAGGCTCATTTTAATATAAAACTGCATCTTGGGGGAATATGCCACTTAGATAGGGGTAAATTGCCAGTACTGTTTACAGCTTCCTAACCTAATAGTAGCAGGATACTGCTAGTAGGTTAGGAAGCTGTAAACAGTATAAATAAATTTTAAATATCTAGTATAAATAAATATTTTGCCGTATAAATATTGAAAAAAAATGTTGGAAAAATGATGAAAAAATATTGAAAAAATGATGAAAAAATATTGAAAAATGTTGAATAAACATGTTTATTTCATGCGCTAAGAATATTATAGGGTACGTACTTAATATTTTGCAAAATTAAATTCCGAATAATTTAGACTACTTGTAGCACACAGTAGAGTACTATTGAAATGCAAAGAAAGTAATGAAAATATTCTTTTACATGTTTTTAGACAAGAATGCCCTTCTAAAGTTAAATTACTATACATGTTTGTATATGTAGCATATATTATCCCATACTATGTGGCATAATACCCGGTAATATGCCACTTTGCAACACTTTTGTATTTCTTTCTTTTTAATAGTATAAACAATCAAAATATTTCATTAAAATCATATACATATAAATAACAGATAAAAGAAGACCAGTATGCAAAGATACCTCAAAAAGAAAGAGAAATAGAAAAAAAATCATATTTTTCTTAAGTGTGGCATATTCCCCCGAGTTACCCTATTGTAAATTTCTCATAAAATATGTTTTTAATTACTGAAGATTATATTCACAAAAGTAATTATATCAGATTACAATTTTTAGAAAAAATTAAAAGATCCAACATAAGCAAAAAATTAACAATTAAAAGTTTATGTAACCTGGGCATAATTTGTTTTAGTGTTCTAAATTGAGTAACCTATGTTGCAACGATGCTATATTAGTTCAGTCAAATAGAGAAAATTTAGAGAGAAATAATAACTGATAAAGTTTTAAAACTTGGCTAAGTTGTTATTCATTCAGGCGTACTATTATAAACATACTAAAAATCCCGAACTCAATCTGTTGCGAGTCGCCATCTTGGAAAAATGGTGCTGCAATTCAGTTTTTGCTTATATCTCGCTAACCATTAGCGATATCGGAATTATGTATATATAAAAAATAGGGCTTATAAAATTATCTACAAAAAAATTATATAGAGTATCCTATTTTAATCGATCATTCCCCCCTCCCAAGAACTTTTTTATTTGTAATTCTAGAGAAAAATGCTTCAGACAAAAGTTGTTTGGTTTGAAGAGGGATATATGATTCCAATGTGAGTCGTGTCATACATGTCTTCATTTTCAAGAAATGTTAAAGGAGACTAATTTCTTAAATAGAACTTGATTTTTTCTTTAAAATAAAATTTGTAGATCTCGTCAAGACGTTTTAAAAACATTATAACAAAGCTTTCTTTTGTTAAGAATTTCCTGAGATATTTAAAATTTTGTTATAATATTTTTGATATAAAATATAAACACTATCTCGTAAATCTCACTTTTCGATGACTTTACCTTCATACTTTTATACGTAGAATAATGAAAAAAATCGATTGTTGTAAAAAAAAAATTATTTTAAAAAATTCGATTGCATTTTATAAACGCATTCAATTTTGCAAAATTGCAAATGTAAAAATTATTATTATCTATTATTCGATTTCTTTCATTATTTTACGTAGAAAAGTATGAAGGTAAAGTCATCGAAAAGTGAATACTTTACGAGACAGTTCATATTTTATATTAAAAATATTATAATAAAATTTTAAATATCTCAAAAAATTCTTAACGAAAGAGAGCTCTATTATAGTGTTTTGAACGTCTCAACGAGATCTACAACTTTTATTTTAAAGAAAAAATCAAGTTCCAGTTAAGAAATTAGTCTCCTTTAACATTTCTTGAAAATGACTACGTGTATGACATGACATTTGAATTATATGTCCCCCTTCAAACCAAACAACTTTTTCGTCTTTTTTCTAGAATCACAAATAAAAAAATTTGTGGGAGGTAATCGATTAAAATGGGATACTCTGTATATATTATTTTCGTATTTATTTTTATTATTAAGATAGTTCGCTCGTGACAATACCGTCAAATAGTTAATGATAGACAAATAATATATAGTATTTGGCTGAGATTGTCCGCTTTATTCATGTGTGTATGTAAGAATCTTATATATATAATACAGATATATAGACATGTGCTGTTAGATTTTCAAAAGTTAGCTGTCATATGCTGTCCACCGCTGTCAGAAATTGTGTACATACTTTACGTATCAATTGCTTCGAAACTAAGTAGGCGGTCAAAGGTCTTGTATTTTTGTAAGAATATTCTTGCAAGTCTCTTTTATCGTCTTCTTATTTTTCATTAAAACTGTAAAAGTATTTTGATCTCTACAGTCAGAAACGTGACATCGGAAGCTATTTTCGTCCTATAATACATGTAAAAAATGCTAATTTTGACTTCTATCAATCTTTTTCTAATTGCACGTATAAAGCGTGTTTACATTAATATGCTGTCCAAATTTTACAAGATTCTTAAGAAAATGAATTTACGGACGTAGGGGAGACCGGGGCTATTCGTGACACTGCTGAAATTTTGTCTAACTAATTAACTTTAAAATGCTTGCTGCTAGAAACTAGTAATATCAATCACATCAGATGTCTCTTGCAATTAGTGTCTTCTAGGTACCAACGGAATGGCATTTGCGTGTCAACCATTTTTCTCTCTCACAATCAGTGACAGAAAATCTGATTTCAAGTGCTCAAAGTAAAATTTTTCAAATCCCGAAAATTTGTTTTCTCGCCAAATAAAATAATAAGAGATCCGAAACGGTAAGTTGTATTCAGTCACTCGACTTCACTAACAAAGCATATAATGCATGAGTAGATTTTATGGTATTCTTTTTTATCTGTAAGTCACGGATAATAAATGAGGAAAAACCACGCCGGGGCATTTCGTGACACGAGCAATCGGGGCAACCAAAAAACCACGAATAAGCGTTCAAAGGAAGAACCAGTTCGCAGGGGCCGTGGCCGCCTTCGAGAAGTGGTTCCCCGTAATCGAATGTGAGCGATGAGGACGATTAATGAAATAGACACTACTTTTTTCCTCATAATCTTTTATACATATAATACGTAAATTCTGAAAAATAAAGGTTTTTTCAAAGTATAAAGTAGATAAAAATTGTGAAAACAAAAGAAATCCATATAGTTTGTTCAATCAGAGAAAATGTTACGCATTACCCCATGGCCTGTCACGAATTACCCCGGCCCCGAAGCAATTCGTGACACATGACACATCACACAGTGATACATTTCTTGATATATTTCGAGACTCGTGAAAGAAAAACCTAGATATATATTTTTTTACTTTTAAACTAGAGAGATGGACGATTACATCGCACTAATAAAAATTTTTTAAACATTTATACGAAGCAAGAAAAAAATTCGAAACAAAAATGTGTCACGAATAGCCCCGGTCTCCCCTACTACCTTAAAATACAATATTTTAATAATAAAAATAAATACGGAAAAAATGTATATAACTTTTTTGTAGAGAATTTTATAAGCTTTTACTTTTTATATAAAACATAATTCTGATATCGCTAATGGTTAATGAGATACCTCTTTTAAGCTAGCAGGACCAAATGGGCAGAATCAAACCGGACCTATCGGAATATTTAGTACCTATTTTGTACTAATTTGTACCACTAATAACAATTTTGTACCTTGTGCCGTTTCGGAGAAAATCGTGGCGCTGCTACCTTAGAATTAAGCTAGAAAAACCACAAGAAAAAAAATTAAAAAAGGATTTTAAATACAGAAATTTGAAGGACTGAATTTGTACTAATTTGTACCATACAAATAAACTTAATATATTCATCCCTTCTGCTTCAAACAGCCCCTAATAGAACTCAGTCCTATTAGCCTCAAGAGTAAAGTACTCTTTCTAATCAGCAGAATCAATCGCTAGTTGTAGACTCAATTCAGGATAATTTGTACCGCAAAAATATAAAGTTTCAGATTTTGTACCCCAGCCATTTGATAAAAAACTACCCCAGTAGGTAAGCTATGCCGATTCTAACCCAGGGATCTCAGGGGGGGTGAGGGGCGGGGGGGGAACCGCGGGCGGGGGGGCCGCGTTTTTCGAGCGCCGCGGGGAAGGGGAGGGGGGAACCGCGTTTTTCGAGCGCCGCGGGGAGGGGGAGGGGGGAACCGCGTTTTTCGAGCGCCGCGGGGAGGGGGAGGAAGGAACCGCGTTTTTCGAGCGCCGCGGGGCGAGGGGGTCCGCGTTTTCCGGCGCCGCGGGGCGAGGGGGTCCGCGTTTTCGCCGCGCCGCGGAATACCGCGTTCGCGTTTTCCGGCGCCGCGGGGCGAGGGGGTCCGCGTTTTCGCCGCGCCGCAGAGTTCGCGTGCAACGGCCGCGCCGGTCCGCGTGACGTCACACGCTCCCGCTCGCTTTATCTCTCCCTCGCCCCGGTCGCGCGCGTCTTCTCGTTCGCGCGCGGTTCCTCCCGGCCCTCGGCCCCCGTTTGCGCGCGTCTTCTCATTCCCATCACCCATTATAGCTACATTATTTTTATATCATTTTAAGTGATTTCTTTTTATTGGAAATATGAGGAAGAATATTTAATAATTTATATGAGACAGATGAGAGAAAACGTTTAATGATCGAGAGTTCTAATTCTAAACCGTTGACAGTGTACAAGGGAACCGTCTTTAAAAACAACTAAAACATCTTTAAAAACAACTAAAACGTCTTTAAAAACAACTAAAACGTCTTTAAAAGCAACTAAAACGTCTTTAAAAACAACTAAAACGTCTTTAGAAACAACTAAAACGTCTTTGAAAACAACTAAAACGTCCTTAAAAACAACTAAAACGTCTTTAAAAACAACTAAAACGTCTTTAAAAACAACTAAAACGTCTTTAGAAACAACTAAAACGTCTTTAAAAACAACTAAAACGTCTGTAAAAACAACTAAAACGTCTTTAGAAACTAAAACGTATTTTGAAACAACTAAAACGTCTTTAGAAACAACTAAAACGTATTTTGAAACAACTAAAGCGTCTTTAAAAACAACTAAAACGTCTTTAAAAACAACTAAAACGTATTTTAAAACAACTAAAACGTCTTTAAAAACAACTAAAACGTCTTTAGAAACAACTAAAACGTCTTTTAAAACAACTAAAACGTCTTTCAAAACAACTAAAACGTCCTTAAAAACAACTAAAACGTCTTTAAAAACAACTAAAACGTCTTTTAAACAGCTAAAACATCTATATTATACTACAAAGTATGTGGGAAAAGGAAATAAAACATCTATATATACATATATAGTTTATTTCAAAAAAAAATTATTTCTGGTGTCGCGACCACCAGTTAAATATTTTTAATACATTTTGTAATGCGCAATTCTTAACATGTTTTTCGCATCTTACAGTATTAGTAACATCTATATTATTTAAAGATTCGATATCTTCGTAATCTGCATCCAAAGTCTCAATTTTTAGATTTTTTCTCGCTTTATTCTCAAGCAGATCCACCAGCCATTCTCGTTTCTGGCATCCCTTGACGTACACAAGAGTCGACGTCTCGTCGCCCTCTCCAAGTACAGCCGATGTAATTAGATGTTTCGCCATGCTGTAGGGCACGTTTCCGTCCTCCCATCGTAGTCCATGGTGATTCGCAATCAACCAGAAAGCGCAAGATTTGTCGGATTTCGCGAGGAGACTCCATGGAGACTCCATGGAGACTCCAAAATGTAATGCGCCAAAACGGTCCCGTTTCTCAAAACCGCCACCTCTTTCACGACAAATTTCATCCCGACGGTGAATCCCTGCAGATCGACAAACGTCGGTACGATCATGACGAAACGATGGAGCAATCTGTATCTTATCGCGGTACATCAGTGTATCTTATATCGCAATATCTGCTGATATTGCAATTTACATGAGTTTGCGCACTACATTAGACAGCGGGCAGTATTCGATTACACGATCATGCAAGATGAGGCAATAGGCGGTAGTATTTGCAGGTACATTTTCTTTACAATCAAATTCTATTCGCACATCCACGGTGGCGCTCTTGACAGATTCGTTTTGTCGCGAGCAATCGATGACAACAAAAGGTCCTTCCATCAGGAATGTATACAAGCTGCAAAGCGTATCGATGGAATCGTATCCGTAATAAGTTTTACGAAAACGCGCATACATATCGAAAAGAACGGCGTATCGATTTTTAGTAAAATCCAGATTCATGTCGTCGTACGGATAAAATTCGGAGTTTAGATAAAGTTTGACATTGGTCAAGTTACAGTCATCGAATACGCTAACATTTTGAGACATGATATTCTTGCGGCCGGTCTGCAGCGCAAAAATAACGTACCGCGGCTTCTCTAGCTGAGTCGCCGTTTTGACAGCCCACGAATGCTTGGTCGTGCTCTGCAACATGGGGTACTCGTACAGATCCCACGAACGAAAACTGACACTAAGATATCGCCCGCTTTCCAAGACCCGTAGCATGGATAGCTTATTGATCTCGTTTAATGTGACGTGAGGCATTCGCCACTGTATTTTAAACAATTCGATTTCCGGCTCTGTCGCCGAATTTCCTACAATGCAATTGTTATCGCTACGCGCTCGTATCAAAATTAATTCGTGACGAGCGTTAACAACGACGCGTTTGTAATCTTCGCAAAAGCCTAGCAACAACTTGAGCGGTACGCAAAAGTTGAAGTATCCTTCCGGTATGCTCGATGTAACGTCCCAGCCAGCATTCCGCATGAGTTGAGAATCATTATACGATAGCGATACGTAGTTCTTGATGGTACTGGTTATTCCAACGTTTCTGTTGCGATCAATCTCCACGCCGTTGAGCTCGTATCGAATCTCATCGAACATGAACGCCACGCAATTATTCGCAAGCGTTGCCTGAGACTCATCATTCCTTCTCTTTATTACCAATCGTCCTTCAACGTAGAGAAAGCTTTCACACGGCAACGTGTATAAATCCTGCTGTTGTATGGGTATTCTTATCTCATCGTTATGTCCAAACGTTGTGTTGGCGTACGGATTGTACGTGTGTGTCTCAATCTTGACGATGCTGTCGTCAAAGATCGGTTCACCTCCAATGTTTAAAATATTAGCCATTTCGTACGACGAAACCCAATGATTTCAAAAATTCAACGTTCGACGCAGTGAGTTTCTTCTTTGGCGATCGGATTGTCTTTTTGTTTCTCGTCTGTCGCACCTGCTCAGCTTCGTTCAGTACAAGCATCTCACGTTATCGCCGTCGTCTTCGTACATGCAGTCTAACGGTGATCTCTTCTCCGCGAAAATCAATCAATCGACCGTCCTGATCCACGACGCGAAGCGTCAAGTCTGAAATGCTCCGTACAATGATCGGAAGGTAAATGATCTGAGCCGGCGTTTCCGATATTTTATATCCTGGAGGCACGCTCGGTGAAAACTCGTGTATCGTGTGCACGTACTTGTCGTTGCTGTACGCACCAGCGGTCACGTTACACTCTATGCGAATGATGTTTACGTTGATGATATTTATCGGAACATCCGATTCGTGCTATTGTTGCGACTTTAGCACACGATTCGCTGAAAATCCCAGCAGCGATCCAATGTTGTTCGGTTTTGTAAAATTTATCAGATAAGCGCACTTGATCTCGCTCTTCATCGTATTGTTGTTGGCTCAAATAATAATCAATGAATGTGAGTCATCTTCGTTTGTCGAGACATTATTGGGTTGGTCCCATAAAAAAGCGCGTTTCAGATACATGTCTATATCACGCAGTTCGTACGATCCTTCGGGAATGGTAATCTCTTTGTCATCGTCGCCATAGTAGAATTTATTGTTCGACGAATTTACATTCGGTATCGTGTGATAGGTTTCAAAATCTGTCAGACCGAGCTCGTAATCGCCATCGCTCAAATCCACGGCGGGAAAGTAGCTTACCGCGAGGATGCTGCTCTTGCCGGTGAGCGTAAATGTCAGTGACATGTTTGAATGAATACTGAGATTAAACAGCGTAACGCCGGTCTTTAAATTGATTTTCAACCGACTGTAGAAAACGCAGACACAGTTGTCCGCAATTGCTCTGATCGTATCGCTGATAAGGCGTGCGATTGTACTCTATTACATTGTTCTCTAGATACTGCGCCAATTCTCTCGGTGGTCGAAGATTGCCAAAACTGTCGAAATATATGGCACGATTTCCCCTCTTCGCGTACGCCACCCAGTGAGTACCCGGTCCCTCAGTATTATCCAAATTCACGATACCGCTCTCATTTCGACGTATATCGCCGATCGGTAACGAGTCGCGCATAAAAATACCTCTAAAATATGGAATGCGCATACGTTTTGCCAATTGTTGCAGTTGCACGTTGGTAGTTACATCCTTGGGAATTTTTAGCGTCTTTTCGACGTTTTTTTTTTCCTCGAGACTCCCCGTCCGCGTTTGTACGGAGCGAGATAAAGTCCGTGACCTTCCATGGCGCTATTGTGACGTTGCATCTCTTCCAGCTGACGCCGCGCGGCTTTGTTATCATTCACGACCTTTGCGACTCCCGCCGCTCCGCTGACCAACGAGCCGAGAACCCCTAATAACGGCAGGATCGGTAGGATACCGCCGCGTTTCGCTACCGGAAGTATTCGCTTGGTCTTCTTCTTTTTCTTCGTTTTCAAACCCATACCGAGTTTCGTTTTAGCCTTTATGGCCGCCCAGACGGCTGTAGCCGCAGCTCTCTCTCCGAGAGTAGAATCGTTCGCGGTGACACGTTTTCGCGCTTCCGCGGCGAGTATATTGTCTGCCACGTGTCGTTCTGCGAGATCGTTGCTACGCGAGTAGGCTATGTCGTGCTCGCGACACGCTGCGTCCAATGGATTAATACCCCGATCACCTCTTGCCAATCGTGTTTCTAAGCGAGTTCCCGGTCCGCAAAATTGATAGCCGGGGATATGTAATTCGATCGGAAGCGCGTTTATCGCGCGATTCAACAGACCTCGGCCTATCTTCGACGGCATTCGCCGCAGTTTTTTATCAACGGCGGCGGACCGTCGATGTGCGTTTGCTGACACGGCAAATTATAATGTATTAAACAGCGCCGATATTGTTGAACCTCCGAATCTGCCTTGATATGTTCGGGAAGCTTATCCCACAAATAATCTATGTGATTATAAAACTGTCGCAGTAGAATGTGTTCGACTATGTTCATTGGGACGATCCCAACGAGCTCGTAGATCGTCTTCGATTGCTCGAAGCTTCACGCCTAGCAGGTCACACCAGTCACGATAACGAGATCCTGTCGATTATCGAGGAACTTCGCGAGGCTGGATTTATTATAAATTAAATGGTGCGACAGCGATCCGTTCAATCAACATCGAAATGCCGATCAACAAGTTTGGTATATCGCTCGGAAGAGGCGGTGCGGAACCGTACTATCAATGGAGCGGATTAATAAAAAATTACGTGCGCGATAACGCCCTTTGCATGGTCGTCACCGACTTTGACGCGAAATCGCGCAAGATTCGACGGATAGCGCCGCCTGTAAATGATGGCGATGCAGCCAATAAACGTTACGTGCAGCAGAGCGTGCAAATTTTGAAAAATCGACAGGATGAAATCGAGAGAAAGATGGCCGCATTCCAGAATAACGTGCAAATTACTCTAAACGAACTTCAAAAGATGATTCAAGATGTAATTGCGAATTATCGCAAATAGATAAGAACGTACATCTGATATCTACGTCAGTTGCGCGTCATCGTCATGGCCGGTAAGAAGCAATCAACTGAGAAACGGAGGCTGGTGGAAGAATTACACGCTCCTGCGAGAAGAAATTTTTCGCGAAGACGCGTCATAGTGCAGGGATACGATGACCTGTGGCAGGCGGATGTGGTCGAGATGCGTCCATACACGCGATTCAACAGAGGCTACCACTACATACTCACCGTTATCGACGTGCTGAGCAAGCACGCATGGGCCGTACCGCTCAAGGCCAAGAGCGGACCCGAGGTTACTGCGGCGATCGCGAAAATAATTCGAGACGGCGGAAGATGCCCGAAAAATCTGCAGACTGACAAGGGGAAAGAATTTTACAACGCAAACGTGCAGAAACTCTTGAAGAAACATAATATCAATCACTATTCGACCTATTCCGTAATGAAGGCATCGGTCGTCGAACGATTCAATCGCACGCTCAAGAACGACATGTGGAAAATGTTTACGCGCAATGGAAATTACAAATGGATCGACTCGCTGCCGGGTCTCGTATCGGATTACAACGCGCGAAAGCATCGAACTATCGGCATGCGACCAATCGATGTTACCCCCGCGATCGCCGACAAGCTCCTAGCAACGGTGTACAGTCACGTCAAGATCGCTGCTCCCGCGCGATTCAAAGTAAGCGACTCGGTACGCGTGAGTAAATTCAAGACAATCTTCGAGAAAGGATACACGCCAAATTGGACCACGGAGGTGTTTAGAATCGTCAAAGTGCAGAAAACTAATCCCGTGACGTATCTGTTGGAAGATTCCTGCGGAAAACCCATCGCCGGCGGCTTCTACGAATACGAGTTACATCGCGTTGCTAATCCCGACGTGTATCTCGTTGAAAAAGTTTTGCGCAAAAGGGGGGATGAGGTTTATGTAAAGTGGTTAGGATTTGATAATTCACACAATTCATGGATACACAAGAATAATGTATTGTAAAAATTTATTACAATATAAAAACATATTATACATACAAATGTGTCATTTATTTTTCTAAATGTATTTACAATATATTTACAATGGTATTTTATAATGTCCCCATGGCAGCGTTTCGGTAGAACCGGGTATAATGTAGCGCTTATCGTCGTACGGACTTAGAGCTATTTTCGTTTCAGATATGGTGTATACCTCGTGTAATTTGGATCTTATGCAAGCCTGCTGTCGCGTCATTTCAATTTCGTCGCGCAGACACCGCGTGTAGTCGTCGAACGTTATCGACCTGGCTACGACGTTACTCTTAACACCTTTAGCCTTTTTCGTATCTTTTTTACCATCTACTCGCAAGGCATACATCTTTGCTCTAAGCCCGACGAATTCGGTCATTATCGCACCGCTGTTTTCGTCTTTCATTAAGCCCGGTACTTTTTTATTGGCGAGTGGGATACCGTATGTATTATCGATCGCGTATTCGCTAGTGTCAAATCTATGAATATGGCGCTTCATGGTATCGTATACATCGTCGCACTCGATGTGGTAAATGAGACTGTCCGTATCGGTGTACGTGACTTTACACTTATCGCGATACAACGGTAACATGTACTCGTGATGAAATTCGTACAAACATGTCTTGGATATATCGAGGATGCACATACCCACGTAGATTGGTTTGTCAAACTTCACCTCGAGTTTTCGCATTTCTATTGCTACAAGATTCTCCGAAAAAACGCTTCGGCTATGAAAATTTGGTTTTGCTATCATTGCCTCCGCGCCGTATCTACTCTCCCATTGAGTCACGAGTCGCACGTCAACGTGATTGCGCACATTCTCCATGGTTTTACCAAACACGGCATTGTTCATCAATTTGTATAAATTTTTTTCAAAATCATTCTTGGCCAATGTCCTAAATTTCGTATTAAGTTCTATATAATCGCGAAGCCATGGAGATTGCGCGAATTTCAGTATGCGGTGAATCTTTGCTATGCGGAGACCGTGACGAGTACACTGCTGTAGGTTGCGATAATGTATGATATAACGTTTCTTATCGTATAATGTTGCGAGGAGCTTGTCCTGCCGCTTACCGGGTGGTTTATCGCGCGTCGGACAAAACGGTAGGTCAGTGTGCGTGTCGTGAAGATGTTGTGGATACTCCAAGTCGACTTCGAGTATGTAGCCTATCGAGGAATCTAACGCGACATCCATAACATTAAAATTGGTTACGTCGTCGACCCATTTAAAATCTGCATATGGCAATGGTTGACACATTGCCCAGCCGTATAAGTTATTTACATCAAAATACATCAGGTACGACGACGGTTTCGATGGATCGTACGACTGCATGTACTTGTTGTTGGCCAGCGCGTATCTGTTTGAACATTGACTCAAACCGCCGCGTATACCTCGTTCGATAAACATGATCATGTCAATGTCGGTGAGCAATTCAAAATTGATGTGTGTATGTTTCAACATGGCATCCCACGTAAAACCCGGTAGAGTATAATAATACGCGGGATCGAGTCCATAACTCGCGACGCAACTATCGCGAAAATTTTCAAAGATGTCGGCCAACAGCAAGACATCAGTTTTGAGATATAAATCGCTGTAATCACCGAGCGTTTGAATGGAGAACCGCTGCCAGACGTCGGCGGCGTGCGCGTAATCGCTCTCGGATACGGTGTCACCTGTCAATGAACTGTAAAACGAGTCGCGCGGTGGTAAACACAAGTCCTCCAACTTTTCGACGCAGTCAATGTATTCATAGGGAAATACACCTTTTCGTGTCAGCAAATCAAAATTTTCTGCGGATATTTTACAAAATTCGCGTTGCAATATTTGCAGTTTATCCTTGCTGAGATAAGATGCCAATTTGTCGAGACTAGCGGTGAGAAACTTGTACGAATCGATAAATCGCAATTTGACGCACGTTTTCTTATCTTTATCTTCGGTGCTTTGAACATTTTTCGTAAACGAAATGTATTTTTCTTTTGTAATTGGGAGTAAATCTACATGTCCCTCGTACGCTGTTGCTATTTCAGTTATAATAAAATGTGCGTCATAGCCCGATAAATTATGAAACACTATGGGAATACAATGCGAATCTTTATAATTTAAGTTACAGTTAGAATGCGCGGGGCCTCTGTATCGGCCGGTCAGGTGACAATGGTCGCGTACTCGCACGTCGTCTGGCTCAAACGGTTTTTCGCACACGTGACAGTGCGTTGCGCTGTTAAACTTTTCCCACTCGTCTCGTGTGAAATCTGCCATGGGTACATTAGTGGACAAAATGGTCTTTACGTCGTGAGCTAAACGTCTTAACTCCTCGGCGAACCACGCGACGCAATCCTTATCGCGACGAAACCGATACATAGATAACGACTCGTCGTACGAGCAACGCACGTAGTAGCCTATGCTAAACACGCGATGATGTTGATATGTGTACCTAGACGTTTCCGGATCCGCTTCCATCTTCTCCAGGGTACATTCCAGGTCGGCGTATACGACAAACGGAACTCGTTCCTTCCTGTTGTGATTCTTAAAGGCCAACCACTTGTCGTTATCGCTCGATAACTTGATCGTGCAGTCATTCATCTCCTGACAGTCGACGGTGTGGGCTTCCAATTTCTCGTTGGAGCTGAAGTAGTGTAAGCATCTGCAAAAAATAAACGCAAATATTATAAATTTTTTTTTTATACACAAAATATTATATATTATTAAAAGAACTACAGGTACTTACCGATCACAAAAGTATTTTGTGTGTCCTTGTTTATTAATTTGCGAGCTCACGAGGCGGGATAGGTTCTTGATCCACGCAAAATGTCCCACGTTGTCGTCATGCACGTACAGCAGATTTACGTGTCTGTCCATCTTACGATCAGTAACCCGTAATGGCAAGATTGCAAATTCCTTGTTTTTTTCGATGCTGTAGACGTTGATGGAGATGTTGTTGTAATTTTCAAAATTTTTAATTTGATTCAACGTCATTGGGAACTCAATGTCCGTAAGATTTAGCACCGACGTGTAATGTGGATACGACGATTCGCGTTCTGCATGTCTCTCGGCTGGATAGAGAGCAGCCGTCACTGACCATGCGAAACATGCATTGCCCAATGATCGCACGTTTATCACCGCTCTCTTTTTTTTAATTTCTCGCGGTATTTCCACAAAACATCCCGCGTGCAATGGATTATATTTGTTCACATTTACCGTTAAATTGAGTATACGCGACAACGCCCATCCGCTATCACGTTCCTGGAATTCCTCCAGCTTTGCTAAGGTAGGTTCGATGACGTGTCGCTTGTACCACTCATGCAGATCGGACTCACGAAAGAGTTCATAGTTTCTCGTTGCGATACTTTTATTCGCGCGTTTGTCACCCGCAACAAATTCACCATTAAACACTGTGTTAATTTTTACATTGTCATGTCGTTGCATGACGTTCCGCACACGATCGAGTACAATGTCTCCCGCATTTTTGAGAAATTGATGAGGTTCGATGTGTTTGGAATTTATTACCGCACCGGTCAGTATACGGCTTTCAAAAGCCGTATCTATCTCGCGCCATCTGAGTCTTGTCTCACTCGCACTGTATCCCGCACCCACATGCACGAAACGTTGACGTATCGAGTCTTTCAGACCTTCGAGTCGTGCGATACAAGCGACCAACGACTGTTTGAGACCGATCGATGACTGATCGATCGATAATCGTGGTCGTTTAATTCGGCTTTGTTCTTCCAACGATTCGATAAACTCGTCGCATCGTTGCTCCCACGCGGCAAAGTCTTCTCTCGAATTTAACAGGGTGGATTGCTCCAACAACACTTGCTCCATGTTATTGCACGATCCTCTTGCTAACACCATTTGTTGCACTCACGACTTCCAGTTCTCGACTATTGAGCGTATCCCCCAGATTCGTCATTTTATATTCTACTAATTATGCATCGTTTGCTTATCATATCAAATTTCATCTCAGCAGCCGTACATCGGCGCTATTTTTGCAAGATTTGCAGTTTTGTGTATGTATAAATGGTCTACGAGGATTCTAGAGCGCAGTCGAGAGTTCCATACGGTTCGTGTACGTCGCAAACAGCTAGATACGATGAACACTCACGGTGTGAACTACTACGTTCCGATTCATGATGAAACGTGCGAGAAACAGCACAATGAGTAAGTACCGCTAATTTTCGTATATACTTGTGCAAAAAAACTTTTATAAACGTAATTGTATTTTTTTTACAGTTTTGATAAACCCCACTACACGCCACGTATTTTGGGAAGGAGATTTGCCTTGACATCGACATCATATAAACTTTTGGATGTCGGAATCAACGCGGGACCTATGTCCTCTGTGGATATACATATTGGTGATAACCGAGGCAATCGGATAATTCTGCCACATGCAACGTGGGTGACATTCATCGAAAAACGTGCAGATATACAGCGACTCGTGCAGTCATCGGCACCATCATCGCTAACGTTTCGAGATCTGGAGCTTGTTAAAATACGTGACGCAGATATTGTAAAATTGACGTCGTGCGGCACAAACTTGTACATGAAACCGTCAACTGTACTCTTTCTGTTCGAACTAGAACATTGCGTCGAGAATGTGTATTTTCAACTATATAAATATGTTCACGACGTAAGTGATCAATTCAAACATTTTGTAACAATTTTACGTCAAAATTGTATCACCGATAAATGTAACGCAGTTACAATCTTGCGTGAATTTTATGATAAAAATTCGATTACTGATTGTGAATTATTAGCATACGCTTTGGATACTATTGTGTATAATGCGCTTCATGATAAATAAATACATATAATATGGTTAAAAAATTTCCTTTTTATTTACCGTTCCCTGTCGTTAAGCTTCGTTTATCGTTTACTTAAATATAATATTAAAATTAAATATCGCGAAGATCTAAACGATTAAATATTGTTGGCGAAAAAAATATATGCGATCGTGCGCAATAACGCGAACGGGGGCCGGGAGTCGAGCGCGCAAACGGCGGCCGGGGGCCGGGAGGGACCGCGCGAACGAGAAGACGCGCGCGACCGGGGCGAGGGAGAGATAAAGCGAGCGGGAGCGTGTGACGTCACGCGGACCGGCGCGGCCGTTGCACGCGAACTCTGCGGCGCGGCGAAAATGCGGACCCCCTCGCCCCGCGGCGCCGGAAAACGCGAACGCTGTATTCCGCGGCGCGGCGAAAACGCGGACCCCCTCGCCCCGTGGCGCCGGAAAACGCGGACCCCTCGCCCCGCGGCGCCGGAAAACGCGGTTCCCCCCTCCCCCTCCCCGCGGCGCTCGAAAAACGCGGTTCCCCCCTCCCCGCGGCGCTCAAAAAACGCGGTCCCCCCCGCCCCTCACCCCTCCCTGAGATCCCTGGGTTAGAATCGGCATAGCTTACCTACTTACCCCCGATACCTAACAGTCTCAAGAGTAAAGTACTCTTTCTCATCAGCAGAATCAATCCCTAGTTGTAGACTCAATTCAGGATAATTTGTACCGCACAAATATAAAGTTTTAGATTTTGTACCCCAGCCGTTTGTCGGAAAACTATCCTCGATTCCTAACAGTAGGACTGAGTTCTATTAGGGGCTGTTTGAAGCAGAAGGGATGAATATATTAAGTTTATTTGTATGGTACAAATTAGTACAAATTCAGTCCTTCAAATTTCTGTATTTAAAATCCTTTTTTTATTTTTTTTCTTGTGGTCTTTCTAGCTTAATTCTAAGGTAGCAGCTCCACAATTTTCTCCGAAACGGCACAAGGTACAAAATTGTTATTAGTGGTACAAATTAGTACAAAATAGGTACTAAATATTCCGATAGGTCCGGTTTGATTCTGCCCATTTGGTCCTGCTAGCTTAAAAGAGGTTAATGAGATATAAGCAAAAAACTAAATTGGAACGCCATTTTTCCAAGATGGAGGCTCGAGCGTAATAGATTGAGTTCGGGACTTTTAGTATGTTTAATAATACGCTAAAATGTACATATTTGTCGAGTTTCAAAACTTCATCAGTTATTTCCGTCAAACTTCGGTTCCTATTTGACTGGGCTATATATGGGACGTTTCACGTCAACCGGATCGTGCTGCGTCCAAAATTTAAAGCGACGAAAAAATACGTATGAGGTCTCAATTTAAAGCTTGAACAAAGAGCTACAAAAAGCCATAAGCGCCTTAGCAAAAATCAAGATGGCGACATCAATGTGGCGGCCATAAACTCAAACTTTTTGATCAATCAACCGGCTCAGTGCTGCCGCCAAAATTTTCAGCGACAAATAAATTCGTATAAGGGCTTATTTTGAAGCTCAAACTGAAAACTTTTAAAAGCCGTATGCACATTTGCAAAAATCAAGATGCCGGATCCAAGATGGCCGACTTTTCGTCAAAATTTGATGTAAAAGCCTTAAAAAAACACCAGATTTGTTTGAAAATTTATTGACAGGGATTTTGAAGGTCACTTCTTTAAAATCTGGTGTAATAGGTTCCAAATCACAAAATGACGGATTCAAGATGGCCGACTTTTTGTCAAAATTTGATGTAAAAGCCTTAAAAAACACCAGATTTGTTTAAAAATTTATTGACAAGGATTTTGAACGTCACTTTTTTTAAATCTGTTGTGATAGGTTCCAAATCACAAAATGACGGATCCAAGATGACCGATTTTTCTTTAAAATTTGATGTAAAAGCCTTAAAAAACACCAGATTTGTTTAAATTGACAGGGATTTTGAACGTCACTTCTCTCAAATCTGGTGTGATAGATTGCAATTCACGTAATGGCGATCCAAGATGGCCGACTAAAGTACTCGCCAATTATTCTGAAAAGAACGGTTGGACGAGCGATGGATCAGAGCACTCCAAGCAACAAATAAAATACTTAGCAACAGCTATCTTGAAAAGGACCGTTGCAGAGTTTTTACTGAAACTGAGAGAACACAAATTGAAAGTGCTTTTCAATATATAGCGTATAAGTGGTCATGACTCATGACCTTCTATATCGTTACACGACTATTACAATGTTGAATATACTACGTATACTATTTTCATATTATTGGCAACATTAGCTCTAGTGAAAAAATTGAATTCTTATTTTTAAATGCTTATTCTTACCGGCAATTGATACGAATTTTAATTATAAGTCCGCCATCTTGGATTTGTCATTTTGCGATTAGATTTTGTCATACCAGAATCGTAAAAAGCTATATTAGAAACCTCCATAAATCCTTTTGCAACGAGATCCGGTGTTCTTAGAGGCAATCAGTAGTCATAAGTCGGCCATCTTGGATTGCCATTACGTGAATTGAAACCTGTCAAGAAATCCCTGTCAAAAAATTTTCAAACAAATTTGGTGTTTTTTAAGGCTTTTACATCAAATTTTGACGAAAAATCGGCCATCTTAAATCCGCCATTTTGTGATTTGGAGCCTATCACACCAGATTTGAAAGAAGTGACGTTCAAAATCCCTGTCGATAAATTTTCAAACAAATCTGGTGTTTTTAAAGACATTGACATCAAATTTTGACGAAAAGTCGGCCATCTTGGACCCGGCATCTTGATTTTTGCAAATGTGCATACGGATTTTAAAAGTTTTCAGTTCGAGCTTCAAAATAAGCCCTTATACGAATTTATCTGTCGCTGAAAATTTTGGCGGCAGCACTGAGCCGGTTGATTGATCAAAAAGTTTGAGTTTATGGCCGCCACATTGATGTCGCCATCTTGATTTTTGCTAAGGCGCTTATGGCTTTTTGTAGCTCTTTGTTCAAGCTTTAAATTGAGACCTCATACGTATTTTTTCGTCGCTTTAAATTTTGGACGCAGCACTGATCCGGTTGACGTGGAACGTCCCATATGTATATTGACAATCAACGGTAATTAATGAAAGATTTTAAATGTTTTTCTTTGAAAAAAAACAATAATAAATTTTCTGTGATTTTATTTAATTTTATTTATCTTTAAAACCGTTTCTATCATTATTTTTACGATTTTGGAGATTTTTTACATATGAACACATAAGATTTTTTATTGTACCTACTCTTACAATTTACTTTTCAATTACTTATTTATAAATTAATTCAGGTTTCAGCGTTAAGATATAGAAATGACGCTAAAATACAGTTGCATAATTTCTATTATCACTATTTAAATTTTATGAACAACTTTTCGATTGACGCAAAATTTCAATAAATCTCAAAGAAAAAAAATTGTAATAAGAAGAGAATGAAAAAATACTAGCAAAAATAAAGAAAAAAGACAAGAAGCATAAAGAAAAAAGAAACCAAAGGTGAAAAAGGAAGATGGAAAAAAGAGAAAATAAAAAAGGAGAAACAAGATAAAAAGAACGGGGCAGGAGGAGTAAGAAGAAAATTACGGAGATGAGGACAAGAACGATCAAGAAAAGAAGGGAGTAAGAGGTAAATCAGAACGCTGGAATACTATAGAAGAAGGCGGAGTAAAAGATGGGGAAAAGAAAAAAGAAGAAAACAAAGCCGAATACAAAAATGAGAGAAAAATAAAAACAAATACGTTTAATTGACAAGAAATTGTATCCTATTGAAAGGTAGAGTCTTATTTGAATAATATTATACTTTAAAACCATATTGCATTATTGATCGAATTACTCGTTTTCCATTCCCTACTAGTCTTTTCTCATGATAGAATTCAGCGCAAGGGAGGAGTCTAACCTTTAACCCTTTTCGGTCACGCTAGGTAAAATACATCCCAGCGTTTGTTGACTTCGAAAACGACCCAGTAAACCAATGGAAAAGGGCCTTGTGCCGCCATCTACAGGTAGTTGGGACCTTTAAGTATCGATCCCCGTCGGTGGTATATTTTTCGGCCCGTTAGTTCTCTCTCGGTATTTTTTTCCGCAAAAAATCGCACCTTTATAACCTCAAAATCAATATACTTTTTAGAACGGCCGCATAAACTGCAATAATTAGTGAAAAGTGCGTCATCTGAGGATGAAAAAAACCGTTTAAAAAATTAAAATATCTTAAAAATTGAAAAAGTTACATTAGTTTTTGTGAAAAGTCACTTTTCCGACTTTTTTTCAACAATTTTTTTACATATGTTAAATTAATTTTTTGCAAACCTATACAGTCTTTTTAAGGAAGACTTAAACTACAACAGGATATTTTTTTTTTTTTCTAAGATCAGCTACAATTTTTTATACACGTGCAAACACGCTGGGGGTGTATTTCACCCACTGTGACCGATACGGGATTCTCGGGAAGTGTGACCGAAAAGAGTTAATATTATAACCCTGACCCTCATCTCATTGGTCGATACAGCAATCCATTCCCTACGTTTTACACTGATATTTAAAATCACGATTCTAATTTGACATTTAGAATCTTTACTTTGAAATTTAGCATCAGTTCCTTGACTTTGAATATTGAATCAATATTACAAGTGTCTACGAAATGATATATTATATTACAGTCATATTTTTCGAAATTAATATATAGTAAAGGTATATCGATAGTAAGTTTAAAATATACATAATATTTTTCTTCTATGAGATTCTATAAGAAAAATTTAATTATATGATGTCAATTAATGTAAGAATTGTAATGTTTTTAGTAAAGTAAGCATTCTTTAAGAAATATTTCTAATCAATTTCAATTTGAGTTGTTCTTAATATAAACCTATTTAAGAATTATTTACATAAAAATATTTAATATTAAAATTTACTTTTTTTTCAAAAATATGTAGAGGAAAGTTCCCTATTATGAGGCCCTATATTAAATGCCCTATATAGGCCCCATCTGTTGATCCCACCATAAAAAAACCCCGCCATCTTATATTAAGATTACTATCTCATAATAGGGGGCTTTCCTCTAATAAATAAAAAATTGTTAAAACTGAAAATCTAAAATCTTTATAAAACAAAAGTAATAAATTTTATAAATTTTTGGAAATAATCATCATGTATAAAGAACCCAAATTTCCTATAAACATTCAAACATTTGCGAAACTAGACTTTGTGTTATTGAAATGTTGGTTGACAATGCAAGTTAAAATGTTAGTCGATGACATTCAGATCAATGCCTGCCCTTAGAATAGTAAATTTGTGTTACAAGCAGTCGCAAAAATCCACCTCTTTGCTTCACCGCAATCAAGTTTTAGAATAAACCAAGCTAGCTAAATCGAATTGTATCAAACCGAGCATAATTTTTTTTTTCATTTTCATCCATTAGTAGACATCTCTACAAATTTTAGAACTTCCGTGATATCTATCCATTCCTCAAACAAAACTGAGATTGCGTACAAGAAAGCATTATACATATATGTATATGTATATATGTATGTGTGTATATATGTACATACATACATATACATATATAATGCTGTACACATACTCACATGTACACATATATTTTTAGAACATCTTATACATTTATGCATTCTACACATCTATCGGTCTTTTTCTCTCGTCTGACCCTCTCCTGGATAACTGGGACATCGGATCGATCCTGCACAGGGGACACAGACGCCATCACTACTAGCCTGCACTGCTACTACTACCATCATTGTCATCACCACTACCACACCCACTATCACTACTACTACTACTACTAATTGTCTTCACCGTCACCGTCAGATCTTGACAAGACTAGCTCAGTGCCTTGATCTGTTTTATGAGAATATAAACTAATATGGTCCCTATTTCTTTCACTTAATAAAAAATCGAATTAATTTTAAAGTAAAAAATCTTTTCAATTTTATTTAAATTAAATTGAAACACTTGTACAAGACTAGCATTTGTGTTAATGTTCTTATTAAAAAAAACTACACCAAAACTTTTTGTTTTAAAATTTTTCCATTCATATAAATTCAACATTAAATATCTATAATAGAATATTATAATTTGCATTTATTAAACAAAATAGTCTTCTGGATAGTACACAACAAGAATCAAATAATTGTAAAAATACATAATTAAATATTATTTATATTTATAGATAGGTATATGCACAGGGTGTTTTCTAAGTAAGTACAAAATTGCAGGAAATATTCCGTAGGTTATTTTAGGAAGAAAAAATCCTATAAACATATGCCCTAAACTGGTTCGTTTTCAAAATATAAAAATACAGGGTGTCAAAGTTGTGAAAAAAAATATGAAAATTTTGAAAATCTGGAAAACGTTTCAAGATATTTTATTCAAATTTGATATTGCGTACATGTGGTACTAAGAACCATTTTTTAGTACCAAACCATTTTTAAATCCACTATAAGGGCGTACTTATATAGGAGGTTATTATATTAATATTCTTTTGACAATATTAATATTCTAATGAGAAAAGGGTACGCCACTGTTTCTTTCAAAATGTAACAATTTTTTTTTTAATTTTAAACTAAACCTTTACAAAAACTACTTTTTTTGTTAACGATGAACCGCTTTCAAGTTACAATAAAAAAACTAAAATATGCATACAAAATAGCACGGTGTATGTGTGTGAAGTTAACGTCTCAATCGCTTAAAACAAACTGAAGCCATTTAAGGACGTTCTCTCGTCCTTATACTAGAGAAAATCGATTTTTTTAGGATTTTCTTGAAACTGTGAATATACGTTAATTTAGGTGTGCTTTATGCGTGGTATAAATTTCAGTACCTCTTCCGGTATTAAAAATAAAGATACTGAGCTTCAAAATTAAAAAAAATTTTAAATTTAATTTTTTTAGTTTTGGCATTTTTTCCTTATAGATATAGAACTCGACGACAGGAGCAACTTTGGTCCTCTTGGCCAACTTCGTATCTCTTACCGTTTGGCCTGGAAAACCTTTTCATTAGTAAAAGTTGAAACTTTGAAGCTCAGTATCTTTATTTTTTATACCGGAAGAGGTACTGAAATTTATACCACGCATAAAGCACACCTAAATTAACGTATATTCACAGTTTCAAGAAAATCCTAAAAAAATCGATTTTCTCTAGTATAAGGACGAGAGAACGTCCTTAACTTTACGCTGCGTACCTCTGTGAAGTTAGCACCTCATTTTTGGAACTTTAGATCCATTATTAAAAAAGGCATGTAAAGTCAATACTCGAATCTATCAATATAAGTAATAACAGTAGGTTCACTCCCCTAAGAAGTTGGTAAATGAATATGGCGATTCGCACAATCAATAACATGGCGGCTGTCATCTGACAGTTCATTTGGTTAGATACATCGGCGCGTCAGTTGTATTGTATTTGTATTTATTTAAAAAAAATTTTAAATAAAATTATAATGAGTAATAAAAGTGGTTATCGATGTGTATTTAAAGATTGTGGGATCAAAGGAAACTTTATTCCGATTTCCGAGAGATTCAGAAAGGTATATACGTATTCATTATGACAAATACATGAATACATACATACGTTAAATACACATAAATACAAAAGTATATTAACACATTAATACATAAATAAATATGTTATTCGTATATTATGTAATAAGATAGGTACATAATCAATATAAATACATTTAAAAAAATTAATACATAAATATATTAATACATTAATATATCAAGACATGAATGCATTAAATATATTTATGTATTAATTTTTTTAAATGTATTTATATTGATTATGTATCTTATTACATAATATACGAATAGCATATTTATTTATGTATTAATGTGTTAATATATTTATGTATTTATATGTATTTAACATATTTATGTATTTGTTATAATGAATACGTACCTTTCTAAATCTTTTGGAAATCAGAACAGTTTTCTTTGATCCCACAATCTTTAAATACATATCGATAACCACTTTTCACTATAATTTTATTTTAAAAAATTTTTTTAATAAATACAAATACAATACGCGCCAATACATAAAATAGAGTAATAAAAAAATATGCTATTTGAATATTATGTAATAAGATAATAATTAAATAAATACATAAAAAAATTAATACATTAATACATAAATAAAATAAATAAAATATGCATGAATAAAATGTGTCGTAACATTTTTGCTCCAAATATTTAATTAATAGATATGTATAATATATTTCTTATATTTTTTTCATTTCTTATATAATTATCACAAGCGGTTTTTATTATTCAAATAAAATGCGCATGTATATTTTATTTATGTGCATGTATTGTGACATTTTTGCTTCAAATATTTAATTAATATATATTTTTTATATTTTTTTACATCTTATACAAATATCAAGCGGTTTCTAGTAAGCGGTTGAAATAAAACACGCTCGCACAATCAACATCATGACGAACGTTTGCCACGAAAAACAAAGGCTTCGACACGGAGTGAACCTACTGTTCTTACTTATACTGTACCGATACCGTTTGGTTCTCTCACTGCGCTTACTTCATGAGCAGCTGTCATCGTATATTTTGACAGTTGTGTGTATCAAAGGTTTAATAGTGTAATAGTAATAGTATATAATGTTAAAGCTAAATAGCGCGCGTGAAGCGTGATGTCTAATCCATTTCTCAAAAGGGCATGTTAAGTCGATACTCGAATCTATCGAAGTTTATTGTTGTCGCTTTTTCGCCGATTGGTTGGCTTCTTGCTACCCTTACTTCGTGAGAGCAGCTGTCATTGTATATTTTGACAGTTGTGTGTATTAAAGAATTTTAATATAGTGTAATAGCAACAGTATTAAAGCTAAATAGCGAAGCGCGCGTCTGTGATGTCTATTAGAGTAATAAAATGTAAGAATCACGTCTGCCTAGCTGGCCCCCCTACTTGCTCAAAATTTAATGATTAAATTATATAATAATGCGCTATTTATGCGCTCTTCAAATCCGTCAAAGAAAATTTTGCGCTCTTTTCGTTTAGTAAAAAAAAATTGTTTTAAATGGGGAGGCTGAGTAGGCTGTCAGTGAGCCCCCCTTCATGTTAATCGTAAGCAAATCTAAAAAACAAGTACACAGGATTTATGCGCTAATCACATCAGGGTAATTTCAATTTTTGCGCCGCAACCCTTAAGACAAGGGACTTTCCTCTTTGTGCGAATGCTAAAATTCTCTTGTAACTCGTTAAAAATACTAAAATTCGATTATCCAACTATACACGAGACTTACCCGAATTATGAGCTATTATTTTGAGATGATTACGATTTTTGCGCCGCAACCCTTAGAGGACTTCTCTCTTGGTGCAAATGACCATATTCCCGGTAAAATTTTACAATTATAGAGCCCCAACGAGAAATCAATTAAAAAGAGGTAAATTCTATGTATTTTTGTATCCCCCCGAATCCAAAACTGTTGACAAAATTTGGGGGTCGCTTGTATTTTTTAAGATATCGTTAAAAAACGTATGTATACTTATAATCCATATCACTTATAATTAGCTTTTATCCAATGTATCCTATATAATATATCAAGATATGAAATCGATCTAATTCATATCCATTTTTATTTTGTGAATTAACCTAAATTTTTAATTTATTAATTCGCGAACTAAAAAGATAAAAGTCCTCAGCAGAAGCAGTGAGCGTGCTACTCCGGGGCTTGTCACGCCACTTACGTGTGATCGTCTGCGAGACAAGTACCAAACACCTCTATTAACCTAGCAGGATCAAATCAGCAAAATCAAACTAGACCTATACCAATATTATTTAGTACCCATTTTGTACTAATTTGTAGGTACTTAATACCTAATATTTGTACCACTAATAATAATTTTGAACCCGGTGTCATTAAAAAAATAAAAAAACCGTGGCGCTGTTACCTTAATATTAAGCTAGCAAGACCATAATAAAAGAAAGAAGAAAAAAAAATTTAAAAAAATGCAAAAGACTAAATTTGTACTAATTTGTATCATCCAAAAAAACTTAATATACAGGGTGTAACAAAAAGGTTGTTCGCTACTTTAAAGATGAATATTATATAACACACATCAAAATAATGAAAAAAATTCCTATCAACATCCTACCGAGTTATAAAAATTACAAAACTTTTGAGCTTAAATTCGGTTTATTAACGAACAGAATACGTTTTAAGTTATCAAAATACCTACGTACAAAAATTAAAGATGTTCAAAGTGACATCCTTGCATGACTATACATTAATGTTCATTATATCAATTACATTAATATAAATATCAATAGTCGTAACATGTCCGCATAGAAATCTGATAAACATTGTGGTCAAGAGATCGATCCGCCTCTTCCAAACTATCTATTAAGCAAATTTTCATAAATAGATCACTCTTAATACATATTAAACTTCGTTAAATCGCAATAATTTTTATAGATTAATTTTATCATACATAAAACGGAGAAGTTATATAAAAGATTAAATCTGTACAGAAAATTTATAATCATCATATATTAAAAACTGCCCTTAAAAAATTCAAAATAAAATTTCAAATTTATGAAGAGATCAGCATCGTTAAGATGCGCATCAAAAAATTCCGTTTTCTCATAAAATATAGAATAAAATTTATAAATATAGAGAAAATACGGCATTATATGCTTAGTTTTACATTTCGCGTTATTGCGAGCTACTTCCGCGAGCTACATAATTGAATTTTTTATCACGTACACGCATTTTCGTTATCGCGTCTGTAACATGCGATGTCGTCGTGGTGGATATAGAATCATTATGTATTTGAGAAATAAACATTTAAGTCGATTGGCTAATGAGGCTAAAGAACAAACTATATTGTATTTAAAACGCACATGCACTACGTGCGCGACCTACAGCAACATAGCCATCGCCACTGACCCCGACTGACGCCGACACTGTTGCTAACGTCGCCAAGAGATTAATCGATTTCCATTTTATTCCTTCTCGTAAATTGGTTAAGGCGCGAGACACTACTAGCGAGACTACCGACGTAGAAAAGTGTGCGATGCTCTAATGAAACGAAGATCCGAGTTCAAATCTGACCAAAAATCGCCGGTTCTTCGATCACCACCTTTCGGAAGGCAATCGCAATTCACCAAGAGTATCTTGTACAGAAAAACCTTTAAATAGAAAGTCATCCAAAATCGGCAAACTGTATAGGACCGCATATATCTGATTCACAGAATACATATGTAGAGGAGACACCTATGATAGGTAACAATTATGACACTCAAAGAAGATATAACTATAGCACCACTGAAAACAATCCACGCACATTATATTTTAAATTCAATATTTATAAAAGAATATTCAAATATATTTCAAAAGCCAAAGGGACACGGTATTTCGCATGTGTACGAGAGATATTGAAATTTATTAAATGCATTCGAAAACGTATTGAAGTTATTAGTCATTATTTTGCATCGTTATTTAAAATAAATTTTTCACAACACCTCCACGGAAAGTTCGACTTTCCATGCCTGTAGAGAGGGGCGAAAGTGACCAATGCCAGGACGGCATTAGCGGGACGAAAGTAACCACTTTCCTCCCTAAGGCAGAAAATGATCACTTTCGTCCCGCTAAACAGGGACGAAAGTGGTCACTTTCCGCCCTAGGGACGAAAGTGGCCACTTTCGTCCCTGTTTAGCGGGACGAAAGCGATCACTTTCCGCTCTAGGGAGGAAAGTGGTTACTTTCGTCCCGCTATGCCGTCCTGGCGTGAAATGGCCACTCTCGCCTCTCTCTAGGCATGGAGGTCGAACTTTCCGTAAAGATATTGTGAAAAATATCGTGTGCACCTCGGGGTGATAGTATATTGTGCACCAAGGGGCGAAAGTAGCGTTTTTCAGACGAGTGTGAAGTTTGCCGCCCGAGCCGAAGGCGAGGGCAGCAAATCACACGAGTCTGAAAAAGCTTTCGCCCCGAGGTGCACACGATATTTTTCACAATATCTTTACGGAAAGTTCCGCCCTAGGGAGGAAAGTGGTTACTTTCGTCCCGCTAACGCCGTCCTGGCGTGAAATTGGTCACTTTCGCCCCTCTCTACAGGCATGGAAAGTCGAACTTTCCGTGGAGGTGTTGTGAAAAAGCTTTTTCAGACTCGTGTGATTTGCCGCCCTCGCCTTCGGCTCGGACGGCAAACTTCACACTCGTCTAAAAAACGCTACTTTCGCCCCTTGGTGCACAATATATTATTGTAATAAACGAGCTATTACTTAAATCCTTTTCCGTTTTCCACATTATTCAGATGCAAACAGACATAGAAGAAGGAAGAGCCTGTAATTCGGATTCTAATCAAAATTTTTATATCGCAATTGATAATTGGGGGTAAAAACAGTCGTCTCTTCACTGACAAATATCTTATTCAACTATTTTTATTTATTCAGCTATAAATAAATAATTTCGTCCTTTTTGAATGAAGCAAATATTCTATATTTTTTTCTTAAATATCTACAATGTTTCTGAATGTGACGTGTGAATATAATAATTGTAAATATATTAAAGAATATAAAAAATATTGTTTCGTGTTTTTATTATAATGTATACTTTTTAAGTACATTGATGAACTTAAAACTTGACCCGAAATAGGGGCTTTACCCATGTCTAATTAGTTCATTTATATATATATATAGATATATATATATATTTACTTCATTCAAAAAGGACGAAATTATATATATATATATATATATATATATATATATATATTTAACTTAAGTGATCTATAATAAAAACTCTACTAAAAAAGGTAGACAAAGTCATTTATTAGTTGAATCAGTAAAAAGGCACTTTTTTTTTACGTCCACTTTCAACCTTTATATTTTTTTCCCCCAGATATCCCACCCTATCGCCAACTACTATAGATTTTCGGAAAGATCAACTCTTTTTATATCTAAATACCAATTATGATGGTCTAAAAAATTTTGATTGAGTTATAAGAATTTAAAACAGAAAAGCACACAAGGGCCTCTTAAGACTTAGGCTGCGTTTTGATATTCAGTATTGAAAATCTATAGTTTACGTCACGTATACTATAGATTTTCAATACTGGTGAATTAAGTGAATATCGAAACTCAGTCTTAATTACATACTTTACTATATGTGCTATAAGATAAATGAACTAATTAGACATGGGTAAAGCCCCTATTTCGGGTCAAGTTTTAAGTTCATCAATGTACTTAAAAAGTACATATTATAATAAAAACACGAAACAATATTTTTTATATTCTTTAGTATATTAACAATTATTATATTCACACGTCACATTCAGAAACATTGTAGATATTTAAGAAAAAAATATAGAATATTTGCTGACTCTTTAAAATTATAAAACTCTTAGACGTTTTACTAAGAATACTATTATTCTATATAAGCTAAAACAAGGTGAATATGTTTACATTATTAATATAAATTTGATTATACAAAGTGTCCTATTTTAATTTAAACAGTCAAATATCTCGATATCACGTATAGTTAAAAAAAAAATGTTTTAGACAAAAGGGTAATTATGCATAAAAAGACCTCACCTGCCAATGACTTGACCTTGACATATGTTGTCAAAGTCACCCTCCTGAGTGACCTTCAGAAGTTTTTAGCCGGCGGTTGTTATTCGTTAAAAAGTTATTAACAAAAAAAGTTTCGAAAATACAGCAGTTATTTTCAGTATTGAGAGGCATAAACGACCAATATTACGTCTTTTTTTTTTAAGTAGAGAATATTTTGTTTCGCGTAAAAGTTGCTGCTTTACTAAAACACAACATTTAAAGCAGTAAACTGTTGATAAATTGAAGTCTTTTTGTTAAAGCAGAGAATACTTTATTTCGCGAGAAGTCGCTGCTTTACCAAAAAAAGAAATTACAGGACGAAATAATAGTATACATATATTATAATAATTATTACTTTATTAATAATTTTTACCGAATAATACTTTAGACCGTCGTGAGACAGATTAGTTTTACCCTACTGATGACCAGTCATTGCGATAGTAATCCTGCTCAGTACGAGAGGAACCGCAAGTTCGGACATTTGGTTCACGCACTCGGTCGAGCGGCCGGTGGTGCGAAGCTACCATCCGTGGGATTATGCCTGAATGCCTCTAAAGCCGTATCCTCTCTAGTCAAAGGTGGCAATGATATCTCTAGGAGTCTCGTGAGTCGAAAGGCTCAAAACAATGTGACGCACTACTAGGCGGTTTGCCGTACGGCGCCTCCGCCCGTCGTCGGGATCTCACCGCTTACGGCGGCACGGCGTCTAACGGTCGAACATGAGTTTCGCGAGTTCGATGTCGAGACTCGGAATCGTCTGTAGACGACTTAGGTACCTGGCGAGGTGTTGTACTCGGTAGAGCACAACACGCTGCGATCTGTTAAGACTCAGCCCTCGGCTTGGGTCTATAGTTCAAAATTTAAATCAAACATTTCTCTGAAATAAACACTGTAGCTGTAAACTCGACTACGTTGATTTCGCCAAAATTCCTACAAATTTATGAAAAATATTTAATAAATAGATATACATATTTAATATAGTGATCAAAAAATAAAAGTATTACCTCGTGATTTAAATAACGAAACCTGTCTTTGACATTTCGTTTATGCTCACTTGCGTACGCTTCTTTTAAAGTAAATGTCAAAATGTCATGTAAAAATTCTTCAGAAATTGCGTTTTTTTTTGGTAAAGCAGCGATTTCTCGCGAAATAAAGTATTCTCTGCTTTAACAAAGACTTCAATTTATCAACAATTTACTGCTTTAAATGTTGTGTTTTGTTAAAACAACTTTCTCGCGAAATAAATTATTCTCTGCTTTAACAAAAAGACTTTAATTTATCAACAATTTACTGCTTTAAATGGTGTGTTTTGGTAAAGCAGCGACTTTCTCGCAAAATAAAGTATTCACTGCTTTAAAAAAAAAACGTAATATTAGTCGTTTATGCCTTCCAATACTGAAAATAGCTGCTATATTTTCGAAACTGTTTTTATTAATAACTTTTTAACGAATAATGACCGCCGGCTAAAAACTTCTGAAGGTCACTCAGGAGGGTGACCTTGACAACATATGTCAAGGTCAAGATCATTGGCAGGTGAGGTCTTTTTATGCATAATTACCTCACGTGAAGGTCACCTTCAATTTCTTAAATGGAACCCCCTATCTTTCATTGCATATTCTTGTAACCCTTGTCGGGACGTTTTTAAAACACTATAATAAAGCTCTTTTTCAAAGACTTTCCCGAGATATTTCAAATTTTGTCATGATATTTTTAATATAAAATATGAAATATCTCGTAAAGTGTTTCCGATGACTTTACCTGGCACGATTACAATAACTTCGACCTCTTGATTTGATGCTTTCTGGTAGTATTTTTTACGTTAAACAAAAAATTATATAGATTTTATATGGCTAATTGCTCTAGTTTTCGAGATATACAGTGTTAACGTTAAACATAAATAATATGAATTTTTTAATAATACTTAGGCCCCCCTGCCCTCCCCCCTGAGGCACCGTCCCTCTCCCGCAGGCAGGGTTAAGTGAGGGTGGATCTCCGCGTAAAAAAGTTGAAAACCCAAACCGTACAATGTTAGACCTCGATTCGGGTGGAGTGAACCTTGAAAAATTTTTTTGTCAGAACATTCTTTTACTATTTTTCCCGTGTTTCTCGCCAAAAATACCTCCAAAAACCACTTATATTTCGAGGAGCCAAAGTTATCGTCATCGTCCCCTTTACTTTGATGCTTTTATACGTATTATAGAATAATTAAAAAAAATTGATTGTTCTAAAAAAACAAAAAATTACTTTCGTACCTACCCTTGTATGCTAAATCGTACCGTTGATTAAATTGTACCTCTACTATATTTCTTAAACGGATTTGAAGTATTTTATAAGTGACAACACTGTTATATCGCAACTAACTTCAATCAAATGTCGGAATGTTTGTTTCCTTCTCAAGCGGTCCGTTAATGAGTGATGTTCATAAATTTATTTTGTGTGATTTTCATGTAATATTCAGCACCCCGTGCCTAAGCTATCACAATGAGAAAGGTAAGTAATTAAACTTCATTATTAAAGCATTTTTTTCTAATTCAATCCTGTATATGGAAGCGTTGAAAAATCGGCAACATGTTTCAAGGTTATTTTCTTATTGGTATCATAAGGATACATTTTCAGGCAGATATTTGTTTTATCATTCGAATCATCCTGATTGCCATAAATCGGCACGATATACGGGTTGGTCAATAGAGCCATACTACTATCCCACCCTGTATTCCAGTTCAAGAACATAAAATTGTGTATTAATATTGTGTATTAATTGTGTATTAATTGAGAAACAACGGTTATCCTTTGGATGTAATTTTCAAAAGAATTAATATAAGATTGACCACATTATTCAACGGTAAACTTAATCATAAGGTGCGCGATAAAAATAAGGTGGAAGATAATGACGCGTTTGAAAATAGAAGAAAGATTATTGTAATGCCGTTTATAAACAATATTTCCGAAAAAACAGCTCATCTTTTTGACAAAAATAACACATAATAGGGTACAGAGTTCTCAAAAATTTGAATAAGATCATAAAAACACAAAAAGACGTTAATGCATTGTGCTCGAACAATAATGTTATCTATAAAATCAATTGTAATGATTGTGATGCCTCTTATGTGCGGCAAACCAAACGGCAAGAACAAGAATCAACAAACACAAAAACAATTATAAATTGGATCCATCAAAACATTCAGTTATCACGAAGCATATGTTAAGTTCGAATCACACATTTAATTGGAACAATCCTAATTTTAGACTTTGAGACGCATTATTACAAGCGACTCATTTCGGAAATGATACACATAAAGGAGCAAAAGAATGGCATTAATTCCAATAAAGACACTGAGTATCTTGATGGTTCCTATTTTAGTATTTTAAGCGAACTTGCTGACAATTCATAGGGACTTATTTACTGTCCGATTGACAAACGTTGTTGTCAGTCGATTGCGGGGCAGCGATAATGCTCAGTCACACATGGGATTCAAAACAGTACGGTATACTTGAAATCATTATAGCGATATTCCTCCATTATTATTAGTACGTATAATTCTAACATTCATACTTATTGTCTCTCACACGTTTTACATTACGGTCGAAAACATGTTTCCACATTTTTATATTTCCATTTTTACAACTCAAATGCATGTTTTAATTTTTAACTGTTGACTCGCTATGGTTGACGTGCAGACTTCGTTGACTTGACTCGATTAATTCCCATTGTCGACTGTGGAATAAATCATGGACCCCTTCGGATTTCTAAGCAAGTTTTTAAAAAATGCGTTTCAATTCTGTTTTTACTCAGTTAACAATATCAAGATTATACTCGTTTACTCATCTTCCGACTAAAGACCGTTTGTACATCGATTGCGACTTTATAATAATTATACCGTAATTACTTGGCTGTAGAAATGTACGATTCGTGACTAATTTGTTTATTTAATGTAATTAAGTTGGCTGATGAAGGCACGATATTGCCGAAACGTCCCCATTTTAATATTGTTAATAATACATAATTTTAATTTTCAACATCCTTGCTGCTCGTTATTGGCCGTTAACCTTGTCTCTTGATTATATATACAAGAGCCTGTTTTCTTTATTTATTATTTTCTTATTCACAAATTTGTCAAAATCATGAAAGTTCGGTAAAATGTACCACTTTTTTTCGACATCGTACCGGTACAATTTGCTACCAAAATAATTAATCAAAAAGTCTAACGCAAAATATAATTCCTAAAGATAAGATTACTGAAGCATTAAGATTACATAATAGTTTTTTTTTTTTAATCTTAAGGGTACGATTTAGCAAACCGGTATTGTACATCGTACCGAATACTGTTTTAATTTTTCTTTTTCGATATAAAACAATGATGAATTTGTTAAAATTTTAGTGTATATTGTTGGCAAATAACCATAGTTGCAAATAAATAAATAAATAAATTTTGTCATTCCTTTGATAGTTTTACTGTATTTACCTTGGAGGGTACAATTTAGAATACTTTCCCTATATAAATATATTTGTATATAAGTACTAAAGTATAGAAAAATTAAGTTTAATTAAATTGATACTTTATACAGGATTATTTAATAAATGTCTTTAAATTATTATTTATCATTATCTATTAGCTGTCATTAGCAACATATTTATCGCTTTCATACTCTATATCATGATGTAATAAAAAAGGTGTGTTCCTATCCTGGTCTATTTTTCGTCACAATCTGCGCAGGTCTTAACTTTCGGCCATATTTGATTTATATGTGTATGAGTAGTGTCTGTATAGAGCGAAGTAATGTGTGACGAGGTTAGGTCAGGTTAGGTTAGGTTCCCGGGTGTTTACATTAATTTGAGTTTGTGATTCAGTGTTTAGAAGTGAAATTTTGGTAATACTGAAGAAGACGGGCTTCCTCTCCGATTTCGATGAAATTAGGCTTATTCGACGCGTTTTTGCACAAAACGACCAAATCTGGCAGAAAAAAGTGTCGCTCTGCCCCGCGAAGCGAGATATTAACTGCTAAAGTTGACGACTATCAGGTTATGAAACCTGTCATACCGACGCGATGTAGCGACTGTGACTATGCCAAACAGAAATAATTTGTTAAAGCAGAGAATAGTTGCAGGTATATGAAAAGTACATATTTATATACCAACTATTCATAAAACATATAAATGTGTACGATGAATAAGTACATATAAATATGTACTTTTCATATACCAACTATTCTCTGCTTTAACAAATTATTTGTGCTACAGATATTAAGCGTCGAAGTTAACGAAACAGAAATAATTTGTTAAAGCAGAGAATAGAAGTTGTGATTTTCGTTAAAGCAGGGCACACACACACGTGTGTATGTCCTGCTTTATAGAAATTGTAATTTTCGTTAAAGCAGGGCACACACACACGTGTGTATGTCCTGCATTATAGAAGTTGTGATTTTCGTTAAAGCAGGACACACACACACGTGTGTATGTCCTGCTTTATAGAAGTTGTGATTTTCGTTAAAGCAGGACACACACATACACGTGTGTATGTCCTGCATTATAGAAGTTGTGATTTTCGTTAAAGCAGGACACACACACACACACGTGTGTATGTCCTGCTTTATAGAAGTTGTGATTTTCGTTAAAGCAGGACATACACACGGTGTGTGCCCTGCTTTAACGAAAATCACAACTTCTATAAAGCAGAGTATATACACGTGTGTGTGCCCTGCTTTAACGAAAATCACAACTTCTATAAAGCAGGGTATATACACGTGTGTGTGCCCTGCTTTAACGAAAATCACAACTTCTATAAAGCAGGACATACACACGTGTGTGTGTGTGTGCCCTCTGCTTTAAACGAAAATCATTAAACTGCAGTTAAATACTTTTAAAGCGCGTCATTAACCTACATAGGTTAGTTGACGCGCTTTAAACACTTAAATACTTTTAAAGCGTCACTAATCTATACGCCGAAAGATTATTCGAATTATGTTACACTTCTGACTTACCAACCAAACAGTTGTCACGTGATCTGCTGCATGCGCGTGCGGCCACTAAGCATGCGCGTGTGGCCGCAGGGCATGGTCGTAGTCGCTGCATCTCGTCGGTATGACAGGAATCATAACCTGATTCCTGTCAACTTTAACAGTTAATATCTCGCTTCGCGTGGCAGAGCGACACTTTTTTCTGCCAGATTCGGTCGTTTTATGCAAAAACGCGTCGAATAAGCCTAATTTCATCGAAATCGGAGAGGAAGCCCGTCTCCTTCAGTATTACCGAAATTTTAAACAAATTTAGTGACAATGCCGCTGTGTGCCATGAAAGGGTGCACAAATCGTTCTGGAAAAATGAACTACCGATTTTTTTCTTTTCCAAAAGAAAGGGAGCTTTGTGAAAAGTGGATAATAGCGTGTGGAAGGAGAATAGGGAAAATTAAGGAGAAAAATGGTATGTAACTAATGTTAATACAATTTATTTACAAAATTATTTTATTGTTCTTAAGGTGGCTCATCCGCGTAGGGCCGGAAATTCATGTGTTTATATTTGTATATTTTTCGACATACTTGAAATACATGTCAAACATAAGTAAAATTACTATCAGCAAAATTACAAAAATTTTAACTACTGAAACATTAATTTAATAACAATAATATCGAGGCACTTTTTTATGATCCGTATAGTTGATCACTTTGGCGTTCAACAGCTCCTTAGAATTGTCGATAATGTCATGTTTTTAATGCACGTTTCGATTAATAATTAATAATTAATTAATTATGGAATTTATTGATGCAGCTCGTGTGTGCTCAGCTCATTTTAATCAGTTATGCTACAGGAAGGTGTCCTTCGTAGACGAGTTAGCAGGAACACCAAGGAATTCTAGGCCCCTCAATCCAGATGCTATACCCTTTGCATTTCCAGGGAATGATGGTAATATGTATTTTATTTAAGATATTCATAATCTGTAACAGCATGTCCATATAATATTTTATTTATTTATTTATTTATAATGGATCGATGGCTTTTGAAAGTCTGTACAGTAAACAAAGAAAATTTGTATATAAAGAATTTATCATAAGATAATTTTATATTGAATTGTATGAATTAATTTTTCCAATGTTTTTGATACAATATTAAAATATGTGATAAATACAGCCTCCTGGTAAAAAGTTTATAGTACTATTCTAACAAATATTATGAAATATTTTTATAACAAATATTATTGACATTAATTTAATAATGAAATATTATTTATTTTTATATCTAATGTTTTTAAGTTTGAATTAAAATGAATGTCATTAATGTTTGTTGTAAACATACAAGTGACATTGACTCTTCTTTTATGAATAGAGGTCTTGTCGTTATTAAATTTAGATTTGGACTCAATAATTTTCATAAATAAATTATATCAGCGAACACCTTTTTTCACGTTCATATAAGAATTCTAAATAATAAACATTATCTGCGAGTCCTTTTCTGCTTAGCTTCTATTAGGAGTAATTTTCCAATTAATATTTAATATTTAATAATTTCTCTTCACTTCTATTATTATGTTATATTTTCTTATTATTACAATTATTTTTCAGACTTCCAGCAGATGTTTCATGAAAACTGTGAATTGAGCCCCGTTGTAAATGTTATTGCAACATCCGCAGAGACGTCCACACGTATCAGTGCTCCTATTAGTAATTGTAAGTTTATTATTAGTTAATTCAACTGTGTGTTATATTGTATACACTGTATGCGATTAAGAAATATTTAGCTTTGGGTTGAAAATTAATATTTCAATAAATATTTCAGTGGCTGACCAGATATCAGAAGCTACAGTGACCTGTGAAGATCCAATGACGTCAACACTTGATATCTCCAGTAGGTATATTTATTATGCAAAATTCCCAGTAATTTAATGTGGAGATTGTTTATTTAACAATTACAACTATGGCATAACGACTTATTATAATTATTTTTCAGCAATTGACCAGATGATTGGCGAGTTCAACGAAACGAGTTCCAACATAAAACCAGCTGCATCAACATCTGCTGCCACGTCCACCAGTATCACTGGTTCTATTCGTACGTATAAAGTATTATTTTTTAATATTAAGGTATTATTTTTTATTTTAACATTATAATATTTTTTTTATTTAGGATAATGATTCCCTTCTCGGGATATATTTCAGGCGTTTTTACGGAACGTACCCAAACCGTTACATATCTTCTGTTCTCATAGCCTGGCCTTTATGCGACCTTACATAGTATAGTTACCCCTCTTATCTCCTTCCCCCTTTTTTCCGTTCTCTCTGGTTCCTGTAACTTTTCTCTTTATTTCCTTCCTCTGTTTCCTCCCAGGTTTTCCTCACGCATTCTTTTCCTTGCTTTCCTTCCTCTCGTTCTTTCTTGCTCCATTCATTTCTTCCTTGGTTTCCTTTTTGGCGGTTTACATCCTCCTCCATCTCTCTCTCTCTCTCCTCGTCCCATTTCACCTCCTTCCCGTCGATCCACAGCCTTCTATTTGTTAGTACTGCCAATCTTCCTTTTGCTCTTTCCTCTCTTGCCTTGTTCACACTTGTGTCTGTATGCCCTCTCTTCCATTGAAAGCTCCTCATCTACTCCCAATATTTAGAGAAAATTGTACAACAGCGGTTACCGTGTTGTTGGAATTACATGTGACCTAGGGCCGGAAAATCAAGGACTGCTGAAGTGTTTGGATATTGATCCAATTTCCGAGGGAGAAAATAGTATATTACACACCTAGGGCAGTAAAGTAAGAAATGTCTCAGATCACATGTAATTGTCGGCGAAGCCTCGGCCGACAATTACATGTAATCTGAGGCTTTCTTATTTACTGCCCGAGGAGTGTATACGATTTTTCTCATCGACGGAGCCGAAAAACGAGAACTTCGTCCCACGCAGCGGGACGAAAGTTGTCGCTTTCGGCCCGGCGGTGAGAAAAACATTTTTCCTCCATCCAGGTGATGCCAACCTACGAGTGCACGTATTCGCAGATCCACCACACCTTATTAAACTTTTTCGAAACCATTTTATAGATCATGGTTTTACAGTAGACGGTCAGTACATTTCAAAAGATGCTCTGGAACAATTGCTATACCTTAATTCCGCAGACTTAAAAATAGTTCATCGGCTCTCAAGGCTTCATCTAGACGCACAAGGGACCCAGAGACAAAATGTGAAGCTTGCTACTCAAATTTTTTCCAACACAAACGCGCAAGCTATTAAGTGGTGTATGGAAAAATCATTGATGGAGGATCGAGCGGAATGGCACGCGACAGCGGAGTTTCTACAATTAATTAACGACTGGTTTGATGTTTTTAACAGCTGTAGAAAATTTGGAACTCATCCTGGCCTGAACGCATATGGTATCGATCTAGAACGGCAAGATGCCATCATCACGAAAGTTTCATCGACGATAATGACACTTACATTCAATGATCCCAAGAAAAAACAGACTGGTTTACTTCCTTTTCAAAAAGGAATTCTGTTATCAAACAAATCATTGGTAAATCTTTACAATAATTTAAAGAGCTTTAATACAGATGTGTCGTATATTATGACTAATAGATTGAATCAGGACGTCTTGGAAAATCTATTTGGATATATTCGAGCGATGGGAGCCGCTCATGATCATCCGGCAGCTATAGATATGAGGTACAGGCTGCGGTGGTACATTTTGGGGAAGCATTCCTCAGATGTATTCACCGAGGGTAGCAATACCAAAATACAAGACCCTAATGATGAAACTTGCCTTACATCCATGGAATTAGCTGTTGAAGAAATTGACAAATGTTTTGAAAATGACGATATGAAATTCCTTATAGGCAACGTTAATGATGTACGCGAAGGTTTGTTCCTTTAAATTTTGCATCGTATGAGTTTTTGAACATTTCAGATGGAACATTTGGACCTTCCAAAAAATATTTCATTTTGTTTGTTCAATGTTTACGTTTATTTTCTTTAGAATGTAACACTGTAAATTACAGTCCAAGTTCAGCTGAGTTAGATCTCGTCGACGAACTGGATAATTTTATAAAAGTTATAGACGTTATAGAAGAAGAGGGTCTGAAATACATTGCAGGATATGTGGCATTTAGGTTCCGCACCGAGTTTCCCACATTGGGAACATCAAGTGAGCTTTTAATCGATCCAAAACACGATTGGATTTACCAGATATCTAAAGGCAAACTTATACATCCTTCAGATAATCTAATGACTGTCGCTAGGGTTATGAATGCCGAATTTCAAAAGTATCATAGTTCATTTTTTAAAAAAGGGTCGTGGATTTTTAGAAAGGAGGAGGGTCCTTAAGGAGGTTCGATGGCTTTATCGGGGGGAGTAGTGGGACGCGGGGGTTCTGGCAACAGCGCACTAGCATTTGAAGTAGTGGGAGAGAAGGGGATTGCTCTTATTGGTCGCCGCGCGTATGGTGCGTGCTGCTGTTTACGTCGTTAACGACCGTAGCAGTCTAGCAGACGAAAAATCAAGCAATTTATGCTTTAATAATTAATTTTTCTACAAAATGTGCGGTGACCTTCCCCTTTCTTTCGCTCATTTATTTGTAAATTATTAAGTTACATGTGCATATTTTTTTCCTTATTATTTGCATTTTTTCTCGCACTTATTTCATTCTGAAGGTATGCGCAATATGTCATTTCCCATAAGAACCTATGTTAAAAATGCAGCCAGTTTCATGAAATTTTAATATGTTGTTCTGGAATGCAAAATAGAATTATGTGAATTTTTTGGGAATTTTTCACCGTCCCGTTTTGAAAAAAATCTACTCCAAAAATTTAAAAAGTACAATTTTTGGAGTAGATTTTTTTCAAAACGGAACGGTAAAAAATTCCCAAAAAATTCACATAATTCTATTTTGCATTCCAGAACAACATATTAAAATTTCATGAAACTCTGCATTTTGTTGTAGCCATTGAACCTCCTTAAGGCCTGTTTTCGGCACCCCTTCAAAATTGGACCAAAATGGCTCGAATCACTTTCTTATATCCTTGGAAGTAATATTTAGTTAATTCCAGCCTAAACGAAAGTATTTAGAGTGTATACTTCAGGTATACATGATGCATCAGCGCACCCGTATCAAGCATTTCTTTGGAAAACTAAGCATTTTTGAGAAAAATGTTTCAGATAAAAGTTGTATGGTTTCAAGAAGGACATAAGATGGTGTTATTGGTTTGACCTTGGATAGTCATTTGAAGGTCACGTAAATGTCGATTTCAATATTTTTTATAGAACCCCCTATTTTTACATATCTTTTGTAGCTTATCTCGATCATGTAAATGCATCATGTAAATGCACCACGGTATCATAGCGACGTGTACCCGGATTATTTGTTAGACGCAGCCACTTGGTCGGAGACCAACGAATCAAAAGAAGAAAAAGATGAAGAAGAAGAGCAGTAATTCAAGCATCCCCAAAAGGTGAAAGGCAAGGGGACTCACTTTAATCAAGCACCTCAAAAGGTGAGAGGCAAAGGGACTCACCTTAACCAAGCACCCCAAAAGGTGAGAGACAAGGGAACTCACCTTAACCAAGCACCCCAAAAGGTGAGAGGCAAGGGGACTCACCTTAACCAAGCACCCCAAAAGGTGAGAGACAAAGGGACTCACCTTATCCAAGCACCCCAAAAGGTGAGAGGCAAGGGGACTCACCTTAACCAAGCACCCCAAAAAGTGAGAGGCAAAGGGACTCACTTTTTTAATCAAGCACCCCAAAAAGTGATAGACAAGGGGACTCACGTAAATCCAACACCCCACTCTACGTGGCTTCTTAAAGGAAGATTACGTTTACGATTTTACTGTTCACGTGTAAAGAATCAACAAAAATAAATAATGATTTCAATCTCGGATCTCCTTAAGTAACGTTTCTGCTAATCTATCTGTAAGAAGCCTCATAACTCGCAAAGTACTTAATGAAAAATGACTTAGTTATAAGTGTTTTGAAAAGCTCTCGAGATAAGCTACAAGTTATGTAAAAATAGGGAGTTCTATATAAAATATTGAAATCAACATTCACGTGACCTTCAAATGACTATCCAAGGTCAAACCAATGACACCATCTTATGTCCCCCTTGAAACCATGCAACTTTTATCGGAAACATTTTTCTCAAAAACGCTGAGTATTCCAAAAAAATGCTTGATACGGGCGCTCTGATGCACCATGTATACTTGAAGTATACACTCTAAATACTTCCATTTAGGCTGGAATTGACTAAATATTACTTCCAAGGGTATAAAGAAGTGATTCCAGCCATTTTGATCCAATTTTGAAGGGGTGCCGAAAACAGACCTTAGGGACCCTCCTCCTTTAGCTACGATAGTTAAAGCAAAAATCGAAAGTACAATAATAATACCAAAAAAAGCATTATTATGCCTCATACGAACGCGAACGTATATTCATTTACGAAACATTAATAAATCCATTATGGCTAAAAACAACCGGAAAAATTTTAACAAAAAAATCGGTATCGAAAAAGTAACCCCACCACCGTCATTTCCGGAAAATTCTACCCCTATTTCATACATAATTTTTTAAAATTCGGTTTATTAACGAATGAGTAGTTCACAGTCAGACAGACAGACAGACATACAGACAGACGTCAGGTTCTTATAATAATTCTATTTCAAGAAAATCGGTTATAAAAAATAGAGAGTTCGGTCTTGTTTTATCATAAATGGGCTTCTTAAGCTTTAAAATAAGATGTCATTCATTACTCTACGATTATTAGTTTCGAAGATCTAAACGTTCAAAGTGAGACATGTTTTCGTTGAATCTACAAGAAATTTTGCGAAACTTTAAAACGCTACTATAACAAAACGAAAAGAAATAGAGAGTTCGGTCAAGATTTATCATAAATGGGACTTCTTAAGCTTTAAAATGAAATGTCATTCATTACTCTACGATTATTAGTTTCGAAGATCTAAACGTTCAAAGTGTGACATATTTTCGTTGCATCGTCGCATCCATGGGTACCCCCCATACCGCGGAGAAAGACGTAGTTCTACGTCAAAAATGTCAAAAATTATAAATAAAAAAATTACATAAAACGTAATTAATTGATTCCTTATTTACCATTCCATCATTCAGTATTATTAATATCCCAATCAGCACGGGTTTATAGTTGGACGGAATTATTCCGAACAGGACTTAATACTTATTTATTATTTATTACATTTTTATAACCATTTATTGTAGTAATGTAAACGTACAGTGTTTTCAATGTTTACTTATAACATATCTAAAATAAGAATAATAATTATACAATTACAAAAATTTAATAAACGTTATTATATAATAGTTATAATAATATTTAAAAATAATAATATTACATCACAGTAGCTAGCGAACGTCTATTTTCTATTTTTACGTCTGCTTTATATATGTTTAAACTTAGTCGTATTCAAAATTGGCGCAAAAAAATGGCGCAGAGTTGGGACCTCTGTTGGGACCTCTGTTCATTGGCTGAAAAAAAATGGCTGCGCAAGAACACACCTTCTTTATTACATCATGCTTTATATGTTGATTGTATCATGTATCACATTAGTTTTTGTTCTCATGTTGTTTCATAAGAATTCGTGTATGTGTTCGACATTAATGTAACTTTCATTGAACATAAGAAATACAACAGTATTAAATCTTAAATTTATCCTACGTTTACATATAACGATGCCAAATTTTTTTAACACTACAGACGCGCGCTTCGCGCGCGCTATTTAGCTTTAACATTCTGCAGTTACTATTACACTATTAACTCCTTGATACACACAACTGTCAAAATATACAATGACAGCTGTAAATGAAGTAAGCGCAGCAAAAGAACCAATCGGCATCGCAGAAAAGCGACAACAATAAACTTTACATCTCCTTTTTAGATATAGATGGATGGATCAAATATTTTAGGTAATGTATTACATTTTTATATTCATATATTTTTATTATTATAAAAAAAAACGATTTAATGAAATTGCTTAAATCTTGAATATACTTTCAAGATAATATTTTTTATATATTAAAAATAAATTTATTCAATTCTTAACATTTTTAGTAAAGAAAACCGGGGCGGAGTCGTCATTGCAATTATCTCGAAATCTGTATGTTGTCTGAACTCGTCATTAATACTGTAAACGCGGCTTATGGTGCCCACGTGACCAACGGAGTTGAGTGAGGTTATGTGCTATGTTATGATTCTTATCGAGACAAACGTGTTTTCGGAGGTCAAAAGTAAAATCTTTGCGCGTCGAAAATTTGTAATATCTTAAATATTATTTTCTCTCTGAATCTCGAGATAAGTGATTCTGAAGAGTAATGCATGCTAAACACAAACCCAGTAACATTTTTTAATTTTTATTGATTTCTAATATTTCATGAGCTATCAAACTTAAAATCTATGTCCGGGGTGAAGTCGTCACCAAGCCATATCATGAAGGCTTCGGGCGAAAGTCAAAAAAGCAGCAGTGGTCGGATTTCGGCGAGGACTTGGATAATATGTGCTGCGTTTGCTCAGAGATGACGGAGAATAAATAAAGCTAACGAGAAACAGTGCAATTATTCAATGTTATTAGAAGAGCAACGCGCGTAATCCACATTCCATATATCTAAACCGATCGATTTTAGTTTTCAAACTCAACACGTGCATATTTTGTACATCATATAAGAAAACTTTTCTAAGGAAAAAAGGCTCTTGTCCTAGGTCCTTCTCTCCATCCACCATAAAAATAATTTATAATAAAGGGGACAAGAGGCCACAAGGGCCCGCTAGGATTCTGTAAAATTTCAGTCTGCTTCAGTCTGCTGGTATATAGCAACCAAATGCAGAAGTACTCAAATCGATGAAGAATTTAACATATCAAAAATTAAGAAATATATTTACAACTCTTTTTTCTATATTTGAATTTATATTTTATAACATATAGTTAACTTCAAAGAAGATAAAGTCTTATATAATGTAGTATATACCATTACAATCAACTATTGTTGATGACAGCTTTTTTATCTTATGATATTAAAGTCTTATTCTGAATTTTATTATTATAAATGTATTTTAATTTTTGAATTGGACACGTTTTTCTAATAAGTTAATTGTAGACATGTAGACCATTTTATACACATCATTAGAATAACTGAAAAAATATAAAAGAATTCATACATCTTCTTTGAAGTCAACTATATGTTATAAAATATAAATTTAAATATAGAAAAACGAGTTGTAAATATATTTCTTAATTTTTTGATATGTTAAATTGTTCTTCATCGATTTTAGTACTTTTGCATTTGGTTGCTACCAGCAGACTGAAGCAGACTGAAATTTTACAGGATCCTTGCGGGCCCTTGTAGCCTCTTATCCTTTTCACTATAAATTCTTTTTATGGTGGACGGAGAGAAGGACCTAGGACAAGAGCCTTTTTTCCCTATATATATATTTTTTTATTTGACGCACCTTGTTTCTTCTTGTACAGTGTCCATTGACATGTGTTGTTCAATGTTCAAGGCGTAACACTCATCGTTTGTCCATTATTGTGCTTCTGGAAAAAAGTTGATTTGAGTTATGTGTTAATTTAAATTTAATTTTTCTAATATTTTTATAATAAATGCAAAAATAGCTTACACATTATTGTTTTCATTTTTCATTGATACTATTACATCGTTGATACTGTAGAAGCTGTAGTACTGCTGTAAAATAATATATGTTTAATTATTTTATATTACTATCAAAAATATTCTGAAGTATCACAAAACTAGATTTTTCAAATAAAGAGTAATTAAAACTAATATAAATAAAAACTTACTTATTATTAGTGAACTCTAAACATCTTGTTGGTACAGCATCTGGATGAAGGCGAGCTCGACTTTTGACGATTTTATATTGATCTTCCTCAAAATGTACATGGCACAATCGACAATTGCGGTGAGCATACTCGGGGCCTTTTGGTATTAAATCCAATCTTCTGCATGCTTGAACCCATGCCAACCACCTGTATATCAGAATAATTAATTAAATTACGCAAATAATGAAATAATGGTGTAAACAATTATTAAAATAGTATTGTAACTATCATGTTCATTTGGAAAAAGGAAGAAGTGTCGTTTTTTCACATTTATGATGCTCATACATCCTGTCACTGCACACCAATGAGTTTCTCTTTTAACGCTTTTAATAGTTTTTTCCATTTTCTAATTCCCTTCTCGTAGCAAAAAATCTGAAACAAAGCTAAGATCAAAGTGCTCTCAAAGAAAAGAAAACCTGTATAAAAATTTATACAGGTTAACTTTCCTTCCTATACTTCCAATACACAAATCACTTCACAATCACTTCACAAATCTCTTCACAATCACATACTTTACAATCACACACTTCACACAATTTTTTTCCGACTTTTATCAAGTCAATCTATAGCTGTCTATATCACTTTAACGCCTTAGCATTTAAATGTGCCTCTAAATCCGTTAGAAAAGGAAAGACAGTAAAAAGAAAAGAGACAGAGGTAGTGCTTTATTTCGCGCATGCGCAATCCGTTTTGGCCAACACGAAATCAGAGGAGTTGCGCTACTGTATATACTGTGCCCGTACTTTCGACAGGCCCGGCACGCACACACACGCGGTCGAGGCATGTCACCTGTATATCGATCACGTGATGATTTGTGAGCAGTTATTTCAAACGCTTGTTGAGATCGGTTCTGACCACACTTAGTAATAGACGCCCTGCAACACAAGACGGATATAATGGCGAATCCAAGGGAGTTGTGGTATTACTTCGACGATATAATAAATGGATTTGCAAGGTGCAAGCTTTGTAAAGAAATAATTTGTGGAACCAACTCTAATATCTTAAAGATAAAATGATATTGCACTTACAACTGAAGTGTCGGAATAAAAAGCATCGGATAGAATTAAATATCGCCGTACCGTACAAATTACGGAATTATTATACGAGCTCAGATAATATAGCATCATGCAATCAATGTGATTTCAAAACGAATATGACACTAAGTTGCCATACGAAATTGACCAATCATTTAAATAGTAAGCATTCCAATTGGATAAACGATAGTCAATATGAGTAAGTACATATTCAAAAACTTATTAAACTACCAAAAGCTCTAAAATAAATGTAGTAATAAAACAGTCAATATCTAAAAACAATTGAGCTTTCAATAGAGAATTCATAGAATAGCTATTTGCAATTTCGATCGTAAAATGTACTTATTTAATCGTAATTAACAATATGCTTTCAATTATTTTACATATAATTTGAAAATAATTTGAATCGCTGCATATTAGCGTTTCCTTGTGCATTATATACGTACACAATTTAGAGATTTAGATTAGATATTTATTTATTCGACATTAGTATTGCAGTAATTTGGATCAGAAATATAAAATGTACGACTTATAATTCTTGCATATATTCACAATTAAATAGCCATTTTTAATCAAATCTACATACGGCAACTCAAATCCGACAATTACTTATTATATAAATGGTTAATAAACAATAAAAATTACCGTTAGGCAACAATAAACGTTTCTATATAATATTTAAATATATGCTGTTAATCTTCGCAAATGTATAGTGATATTATAATGCTTTACTCGCTTTATTTACCCTTGACATTATTGTTGTAAATATGCTATTAACCTAATCTATTTTCACTTATTCTATAATCTTTCGTAAATATATTCTGTTGCTATCAACCGTCTTGTTATGTATTCAACTTATGTCTAATTTAATCATATTAAAATACATAGCCTGTCCATTCCATTATTTGAACCACGTCCTTCAACTTCAAGGGGACATGATGTGGATTTCTCTGAAAGTAGAAGTGGAGAACAACCTGACTCGCAAGTTCTATCATTTGAACAAACGACAGAAAACCCAGGCGCAGTTGATACGTAATTACTTGTTTTTTTACTTATGACCTATAACGTAGAATATAATAACATCTTACTATTTAAATATTTTGACCTTTCTGCACAAGAATAATTTACAATGTTAATATCTTAAATAATTCAATTTTTAATGACATCACATTTCAATGCAGTTCAACAATCTATTGCTTCCTCATAGAGGAAGCTTTGTGATGGTGAAAAAAAAACTTTTCTGAATCAGTGGCATACTTTAACACTGAG